>BTHU01000019.1:5540000-5550000 GCA_036184795.1 Tokudaia tokunoshimensis
CCTAAGTCACAGTGGGTCATTTCTCCCACATTCCTACTCCATAGGAAAAAGCTTCTGGGCCTGAGGTCCAGACTGACTCTGCCCAAGTTGCAATGGACACTACAGGGACCCAGGAACTGTTTAGGTATTGGACTTTATTGACCAACCTCTCTCACTTTAATTAACAACATCTAGATTATAATTTATTCTTTCTAGATTTCTGACTACATTGGCAGCTAAGCTAACTGCAGCTTGAGAGCTAGAAAACAGACAGCTAGCTCCTTACGTCAAGGTAACCCACCACTATATTAGCTCATTAGTCAATTTGTTGACTAGTTAAGACCTTTTATCAAAAAGACAGACAGGTTTGCCTTACTCAGAGATTTCATGATAAAGGATACACAAGTTAAGATGTAAGCTTTCACGAGTTCAAAGTTTAAGTATCCTTTGATTGTCTTTTAACTATAGACTTAAAGTGTTTCTCATGCTAAATCTTTATGATCCTATCATATTCACAAGGTCAAGGTTTTGAGTTCCCTTTAATTGCCTTTTAAATGTAAACTTAAAATTGTTTCTACTTATGACATCTATATATGTATATGTATGTGTATGTGTAAGTGTATATGTATGTGTATGTGTATGAATATGTGTATGTGTATATGTATATGCATATTCAGTCTCCTAGACAGAAGGAAAAGCCTTTCTTGCTCCTTCTGCTCCACCAAAAGTTTTTGTCTTCCCTAAGCTCACCTTAAAAAATGTTCATGTTGCTAACCAACTTATCTCCTTTATAAACTTATAAGCTCCAGGAAATCCACTCAGATCTACCTCTCAGACCAAACAGACCCCATCTGGATAGGTATAGCTGCTAACCAATAGCCTAAGGTCCCACTTGCTACCTATTCTAGGGGGTGGAATCCCTCTCCCATTCCCTGGGATTGGGACTTCCCTCATTACAACAACCAAGATTTAAGGGCTTATTTTCCTTTGTATATTTCACTGTAATAAATCAGATTTGGAATATTCTCAACCAATAGGACCCTTAGATCTCAAACAGTGAGCATTGTCAAGGGAACCCCCAACACACTGTCATGAAGAGAATTACAGAGGCTATAAAAGTCAGAAAGTTCATCTCTGTTTAATCGCAGTAGAATAGTTCAGATGGAGTTTCTTAGAAAAATGGTACATAAACAAGGTTATCCGTGTGTGATGTGATCTAAGGCAAATTTTTTTCTCCCAAATGTACTTAACTTTATTCTTTAGTCTCTACCTCTAACACACACACACACACACACACACACACACACACACACACACACCACACGCACGCATGAATGCACACACACATGCACACACACACACATACACACACACACACACACACACACACACACACACACACACACACACACGCACACACACACACACACACACACACTGTGATTCCACAGCCAGGAAACAGCCAACTCTCCTAGGATGGACCAGCATCCTCATCCCAATTTTCTTAGGTTTCCCAGAGACACATTGTCCCAAAGTCAGCAGGAAGTAGCTAAAGATCACGACGACCCTATTCCTGCTTCACTATCACCTCCTTCTAGCTTTTCCTTTTTCTAATTAAACCAAAATGGAGAAATGTTAGCATTCCATCTAGACTCTGCCCCACAGTTAACTGGCAATAGCCAGGTATGCCTGACTTATTATAAAAGGGGAGCCTCTCAACTCTCTTACTCTCTGCCCTTTCTCTCCATGAAGTTTTCTCCCCTTCCCCTCCCCCATCTCTCTACATCTTCCTGGCCACATGTTCTCTCTCTCTCTCTCTCTCTCTCTCTCTCTCTCTCTCTCTGTGTGTGTGTGTGTGTGTGTGTGTCTTTTCTGCTTTCCCAACCCCACTTCCCAGGCCCTAAATAATCTGTATTCCATACTACGTCTGTCGTATGGCTGGTCCCTCAGGGGCAAAGGATGCTTTAACATGGGCCTTCAGAGGCACTCCTCCCATCTCACCATACTGTGCCTCTACAGAGCATACCCTAACTCTCTCTTACTTTTTTTTTTTAATAAAACACAACACCAACAGCAAACACAACTTGCCAGAAGGCCTTTTGGACTCTTAGATCTGTTAAGTCATGTGGGTACATGTTGTTGTAAAGCGTATATCTTATGTATGTATAGTGCATATATATACATATATATATACATAAAGCATACACCTTGTATATGTTCTCTCTGTGTGTACATATATTGTACATCTATTTTATGCTTTTATGCACAATAATATATATTTTCAATTCTGTCAGTTGTGATCACTGAAGATAGGGTATACATTTTTATTGCTTCATTATTGCAACATAAAAAAAGAGAAAGACTAATTAAGAACTGGTGATTGGAAGGTCTGTTCATTCAGTAAGGAATGAGGAGACACAGGTAAAGAACAGACCTAAGGACACAGGGGAAGTTTTGGATCCTATCCTAGAAGGTGTTTTTCTTCAATATACTGAAACATTCCCATATCAATGGATGGAGTCTAGCACAAACTAAAAAGAGAATAAGGAAATAATACGGACAGTATGAGTTATACTAATGATGGGCTCAAAGCATTTATTATCATTGAATATAAAACATTTAGACTCTCAGAAATATATGGTATTCTTTTACTGTTGATGGATTCTTTGTGAATTTCACCTCATGCACCCCAATCCCACTCATCTCTCTGTCTCTTCACATCCACCCTCTGCCCTTGAAACCTCCCCTCATAAGAAACAAAACCAAAACATAAAAACAAGAAAATCCATCTCATCATGGAAGCTTTTGTCCACACTTCTTTACTTGCAAATGTTCATTGCAACAAGTCATTGTTCTGGTTCAAAGCCTCTGGTTTCTGCTATGTTATTGATCCCCACTGGGGCTCCTCTTGAAGATCCTACCATTTCCCTGCATCACAGAGATCATGAAGCTTTGGGTCTGCAGTACTAACCCCCCTTTACTGCGCTAGCTACAACATGGGATAGATGTTGGAATGGGCCAACTGAAAGCCTTGGATCTGGGCCTGTGTCATAGTTGAATTGGTCAGTCAGCTAACTTTCCTGCACTTAAACCACCAGGGAAAACTACAACAGTGCCCTGGCTTGCTCATCTAATGTTGCAGCCCACAAGGGACAGGACTAGCTCTTCTGCTCTGCCACTCTTGGGGCTGGGTCACCTGTACCCTCGCCATCATGGTAAGCTCTACTGTGCTGCGCAGGTGAGGTACAAGTTCCTCTCTCCTGTTTTCATGACCAGGGGGTCGGCTGTTCTGTTCTGTATACAGCATTTTAATGTCTTCATTAATTTTATCACAGTCTAATTTATTCTTGTTCACAAAAAAGTACATACATTACAATCTCAAATTCATTGGCTCAAAAAGATTTCCTAGATGCATTGTTAATGATGCCATTCATTGAGGTATAAGTATTCGGAGTGCCACCATTAGAGTAGCTGATATTTAACCATTGATTAACCATTTTCCAAGAAGACCACCAAGATATTTATATTTCAGTTCCTTCTCCTTTCCTAGTTAAGGCTTCAGAGAAAATGTAATGGCCCCTCTAAGCAGGAGCTTTGCTACCCATGTTCTTTACGGCTCCGTTATACTGATTCTCATACACTTGAAAATTTCAACATTTTTACGTAGAGTTATTTCTGGCAATCTTAAAGAACACCTTTGCGCCAGTTTTAATATTTTCTTCTCTAACTTTTAAAATGAAAGAATTCAAATATTCGTAGGTTTGTCATTTCATCCTCTGTAGCCCACAAGATTATTGAAAAGCTTATCATTTAGTTATTCATAAAAGTGGTGCAGAACCAACACTACATTTATCATTTCTGACTATCATTCTGACACAAATACAAGGAGAGTTATATTGAGTTAAGAGATTTAGATTCACAGAAATCATCAGGGGTTGGTAGTTGAGACTTTTCTATAATGAAATGAAGATGAGAGAGAAAAAGTATTCATTTATCTCCAAACAGAATGTCAGAGAGTCTTCAAGAAGTCAGAGATCCGAAGTAACACTTTGGATTTTATCTACTTTCTAAAGGAATAATCTAAAAGGATGAACGTTGTCAATACATTGCATTTTTCATAGTAGCAGTTCGAGAAGAAGATATACATTTGCTCCTAGATCATGAATATTTGGTGTGATAACGGAGATGTCAGTCCTTTGACAAGCTTCTAAATTGTTACTTACTCAACATTATTCTGTTGAGAAAGATGACACTGTCCTGCAGCTCTGGTGGGCTCTTTATTATGAGACTTTGATGACAGGCATTTAGAAGATGATTTACTAATATAAACTAAATGAAGAAATCCTTCAGGTTACTAGTTTTGTGGTAGGGGGAATAAGTCTGTCTTAGGGAGTTTAGGTGATTATCCCAAGATCACATGAATAGAGAACAATGGAGCGGAGAGTTGGATATAAAATCTCACCCTCCGAAGTGGTCTCAACCAGAAGGGCACATTCCCTCTCAAATATCATTGGAGGGACTCTGATGTGAATGTTATTCAAAACCTTCAGTAATGTACTGTCATATTTTCACTACTATAATAAATACCAGATACAATATTATTATTAAGAAAAGATTATTCTGAACCACAATTTTAGAGTCTGAAGTCAAGGAACTTCTATTTCTTTTACAGTTCGCATGGGGCAGGACGAGGGAAAACACATCAGAGTGAGAATTGGTGGTGTAACAAAAGATGGCAAGGAGAGCTCCAACAAGACCCTTCAAGGGCTTTGCCCCACTCGACTACCAACCTACCACTCACTTGCATCATTTAAAGGTTCCACCACTTGTCAGAATATCAAGCCAACAACACACAGGCATTTGGGTAGTACTGTGTCGACGACACCAGTTTCGAGTCCTGCATGATCTACAAGCAAGTATATGCTTGTGTTCTGGATCATCTTTCAAAGGAAGCTGCTGAGGCTAACTGGATAGTTGGAAGCATTGCAACAGTGTGGTCTTCCATACAGAGGGACAGGCACACATGTCTATGTCCAAGGTCAGGGATACACTCCTGGAAGCATGTAGTATATGTGCACATGTCATCTCCCTATAAGATTTGTGCTCAAGGATCCAGCTGAAGAAAATGACTAGCTAGACTCTGGAGCTCTCACTTCTCAGAGAGTAACGAAGTCATTCGCTTCTGGGAACTAAGCAGAATGCAGAGCAGACAGCTGTAGTTGACTTAAAGCCCAATGTTTGTTACTAATTTCTAGATCCACCATAAAAACGAATGTAAAATTACTAATACAAAATTAAAGCTAGGAATGTAGAAGGCCCTGAGATGGAATATGCCCTAGGGTAAATCCATCCTGATCCTGCCAATGTATTTGAAAATCAGGGTGACTATTTTGAAAAATGACTGTACATTATATTTTACTTCCCAAGCACCGTATTTGCCTATCACAATGGTACCCCATATCTGCCCATCACACAGTCCCCCAACCTTCCCATCACATGGTACCCCATTTTAAAGAATGGTTCATGAAGTTTGCTTTTTCATACTAGTATAAAGACTAGAATATTTATCTAGATTCATAATAATTTAATGGCTCTGCATCCTGGCTTGGATATAAACTAAGTCTAGGGAGTATTTTTATTTTTATCCATTGGTTCTCTAACCTGAATACAGCAAACTAAAGTTTTTATGAAATTGATTTCTAAAAGTTATTCCAATAAAAATGCATACATTGAAAAGTGAGGTTGAAACTAAATCCTGACCTTTTAAATCAATGGGAACTACCATGATTGCTGATAATTTTGATTTGAGTATGTGTTGCAAGTGGAGGGAAAAAGAGCCGTAGTTTCCAGTACATAGTTTTCAGTACTCTGAAAGTGGCAAATTACCTTCTCTATTGAGAACAAAGTGGAAAGACAACATATTTGATTGTGTGAAAGCATAATGTATCCCATAGTAATAGTGTAAAATAGTTCAAACCATTAACCAATCATATTTGAGTATTATCATACATAATAATTATATGTTAAACATTATCAATATTCATTGAACTTGAAAAATGTAGAAATCAATAAACAAGAACATGGAGAGAGGTCACCTACTTTTGATATGTTACTTGATCGACTTGCAGATCGCCCTGGGGACTTTTCATTCTGAAAAATAAAATTAGAAACACTGATTAAAAGAAAGGGTGGTCCTGCTTTTCACTGCCAGGAGAAGACAGTTCAGTATCACGTAGGCTTATGAATATTTTCAATATTGTTCTGACAGGTACACAAATAGCTTATGCGAATGGCTTTTATCAGATTACATTTCTCTAATACATAGTAGTATATTGTTAATATATTCCAATTAACTTCAATGTAGGAACTAAGCTAGCAATATTTATTTACATGAAATTATTCTTTCTACAAATGGAAAAACGTGAAACTATGCAATCTCTTTGCAAATTAGAGAACTGTAGTATAGCCCATTGCTTTTCCTTTTGTATTTGCACCCAGAAAATTATGAATAAATTCACGTTCCCCATGCAAGTAAATACTCTGTGCTAGATGTGCAGGAGACACCTTCAACTTGTGTTCTGGACAAACATATTTTATTGGTCTTTTCTGTCATTTCACATACTTGTAAGCACCCAATCTTTAAAATTTAAAATGTTCTCTAAGTTACGTCTTAAGATTTAATGCTTGAAAATGTTTTTAAAATGTATACCCTGCTCTTTTCACCTTAGCACTTTGTAGTTTAGAAGAAAAGGTTCACTAAAAGTGCTTTTGAAAGTTATTTTTTATACCATGAAATTTTAATGCAAAATGCAACCTTAAGGAGTTAGGCCTTCTAGTTTGAAGGCAGTAGATCCCAGGAAACTACAAGCTTAAGATCTAAGTCAGATCTGGCCTGGAACTTCTGACTGCTGCTCTCCGTTTGCTATTTCTATTCTGCTAATTCTCTGTTGGAGGATAAATGAGTGGAAAATCAGTTTGTGGATGCACATGCAGGGTGCAGAAAGTGTTTGACTTAATGCCATCTTCCTGACAGGAACTGAGCAATTGTGGTACCTATGCAAGAACAAGCCATTCAAAATTCCTTTTTTTAAAAAAAAATTATTTTATTTTATTTTCTATATTCTTTATTTACATTCCAAATGATTTCCCCTTTCCCAGTTCCCCAAAATTCCTGCATAGACACAGGAAGTGCTCTCCAGGCTCCATCACTACTAAGATGGCAGTTTACAGCTGCTGGACGAGGGGGAATCATTCTCATTAAAGGATATGGCCACCAGTAGGTTTTCCATGTTCTAGTGGATGGCCCCAGACCCATGCAGTCTGCCTGAAACTTCCTATAATGTGGATTTTTGGTGGCAGATGGGCTATTGTGGAGAAACAGGCTACAGGCATTGTAAACTGTTGCTGGGTTATACACAGATATTCCAGTTGAACATGAGACATCCATCTCCAGTAACCACTGATGTCACTGAGGAGCATGTTATTACAGACTGAGATGAGTCACAAAGATGTGATTAGTCACACCTCGTAACAGCCTGGGATGCAGCCTGGGATGAACGTGCATGCTGCCACAGATGTGTTTCCCTGATTAGTTTCTTCTAGTGATGGAGAGCGGCATTTTGCTCCTGACAGCTCAACTCTTCTTCAAGACCCTAGTTAACAGAATCAATCCATCTTCCTCTCTCAGTGAAATTCAGAATTTTGATACAATATCATGTGGAACAGAGGCAAATAAACCACAAAAAATAATACACTTGGGGGTGGGAATGCTTGTAGTAGTGATAGGGGTTATTTTGTTTGTAAATTTTTCATTAAGATGGCACTTGAGAATGTGTTTGAGTAGTAAGTGAATCTGCTATACCAAGAGCGAAGAAAAAGAAGAAGAAGAAGAAGAAGAAGAAGAAGAAGAAGGAGGAGGAGGAGGAGGAGGAGGAGGAGGAGGAGGAGGAGGAGGAGGAGGAGGAGAAAGAGGAGGAGGAGGAGGAGAAGGAGGAGGAGGAGGAGGAGAAGGAGGAGGAGGAGAAGGAGGAGGAGGAGGAGGAGGAGGAGGAGGAGGAGGAGGAGGAGAAGAAGAAGAAGAAGAAGAAGAAGAAGAAGAAGAAGAAGAAGAAGAAGAAGAAGAAGAAGGGGAGGAGGAGTAGGAGTAGGAGGAGGAGGAGGAAGAAGGAGGAGGAGAAATGTAGCATAAGTGTACTTAACTTTTCAACCCAAATAGGACGTGGTGCTAGCTTGAAATAAAATAGAGGGTCAATTCAGTTTCCAATGGAGAACAGTTCACCACAGGGGTATATAATACTAAGCCAATAATCTCCTCCAAAAGAAGCAACACCCATCTGACAGTTTGGTATCTTAGAGCTGTTTAATATGAAATCTGTTATTGACTCTATTTTCTCTGAATACAAGTCTGGGCACTGAGAGATGCAAGTGAGTTCAGGGAAAGGTGAAGATTTTTCACAGCCACGTTCTCTAGTGTTCTTTGCCATCTCATGGGAAAAACATTCTCATCGGTTAAGCTAATGGGCAGAGGCCTCGTGAAGTATACTGTCCTCATTTTGACAGGTATCACAAGTTGAGAGAACACCTTGCCATCAGATGTATGGTGGTATACAGGCATTAGTACGAGTAGATGTTTGACACTGGTGAACTTGAATTTCATTGCCATAAAACAGGGAAGATGATATCTTCAGTGTTGTTATAAGAATTGAGTAAGTTATAAAGCCATTTTTCATATTACAAGGTTATGACATTGCTGTTGTTCACACCCAGAGAGCTTTCCACCAATTTAAGGTGACCATTCAGATTATAAGAGTCAGTTTTCCCCTACAGACATCTTGGACTCTGTCCTGCAGTCCTAATGATTGGTTATAATCTGGCCTATAAAATTGAAGAACTCAAAACAATTGGATAACCAATTGGTGTGCTCTTCCATTTTAGCATTCACTAGTTGCCTGTAGTTCTTTGATGGAATTTGGGCCTCAGGCTTTCCCCATCAACTTTAGCATGTCTGTTGCTGTCATTGTCATCGTCGAGATTCGGTTCATGTTTGTGCCATCATGTTTGTAAGACTTTATGGGTACATTTCTGACATTTCTAGGAGACACAATGTCAGAGCAAACTCCCTGGTCCTCTGGCTCTTATAATCTTTCCACCCTTTCTTCTGCTATGTCCCCATATCCAATGGGCACCCCCAAAATGTACACATGGTAACATTATACAGACTGATAAGGTTATATTTAAGACTAGTATATACATATACACATATATGAAACAATAATTAGTGAAAAAGGATATGAATTTGAAACAGCACAAAGAGTTTAGAAAGGAAAAAAGGAAGGAGGAATGATATGATTATATTATAATCTCAAGAAGAAAATGAAAAAAATTGTCTACCCAAGGTGCTAAGGACATTATTTTCTTGCTTTTGGAAGACCAGAGGGACTTTCTGTCCTGGAAAACTTCCAAAGCAATCTGTCCAATTTATTGCTAATTAATTGGGTGGCTTGTCCCATTACCACTGAAATGACATATTCTTCTTTGTATATTAGTGAATGCGGTTGTCATACCTCATTATAATGAGTTTAAGTACTTTATATTAAATATAAGTTGTCTCCAAATCTAAAACACCTTACAGTTACTCAAATTGTACTGACATTGTAAGACAGGAGAACTTGGGACCTAAGAGAGTTTCTGGCTAATCTATATGAAAAGTGTAGGATTATTGAAGAGCAATGTTGGATCTTAACACATCATTTATAACATGCACAGAGAGATTCAGATTTTCAAAGGTTTATTTTTAAGAATTTTTAAAGTGGAGGTCCTTGATCCACTTGGAATTGAGCTTAGTACAAGGAGATAAGAATGGAACGATTTGCATTCTTCTGCATGTTGACCTCCAGTTGAGCCAGCACCATTTGTTGAAAAGGCTTCTTTCCACTGGATGGTTTTAGCTCCTTTGTCAAAGATCAAGTGACCATAGGAGTGTGGATTCATTTCTGGGTCTTCAATTCTGTTCCATTGATCT